>LR778263.1:10724974-10756823 GCA_902810595.1 Coregonus sp. 'balchen' | reverse complement strand
GCACAGGCAGGGAGCCCAGACAACAGCGAGTTGCAGTAATCCAGACGGGAGATGACAAGTGCCTGGAGGGTGACAACGTTGGTCTGTATCTGTGTAGTCTGCCCTGCGCATGCTGGTGAACTGCAGCTGTCAAGCCTGAGGTGATTTACGATCTGACAAGAAATGTCTACATAAGTGCAAGCCCTGTGCCACTGGTAGGTTATAATTCAATGAAACTTCTTTTTTTAACCATTTCAGGTAATGAAAATAAAGAAATGTAACCCTTTTATAGAAAAGATATCAACATAATGACATAGTGCCTTCGGAAAGTATTCAGACTCCTTGACTTTTTCCGGATCTTGTTACGTTACAGCCTTATTCTAAAATTGATTAAATCGTTTTTTCCTCTCATCAATCTACACACAATACCCGATAATGACAAAGCAAAGACAGGTTTAGAAATGTTTGCTAATTTATTAAAAATAAAAAACGGAAAAATCACATTTACATACAGTGGGGGAAAAAAGTATTTAGTCAGCCACCAATTGTGCAAGTTCTCCCACTTAAAAAGATGAGAGAGGCCTGTAATTTTCATCATAGGTACACGTCAACTATGACAGACAAAATTTGAGAAAAAAAATCCAGAAAATCACATTGTAGGATTTTTAATGAATTTATTTGCAAATGATGGTGGAAAATAAGTATTTGGTCAATAACAAAAGTTTCTCAATACTTTGTTATATACCCTTTGTTGGCAATGACACAGGTCAAACGTTTTCTGTAAGTCTTCACAAGATTTTCACACACTGTTGCTGGTATTTTGGCCCATTCCTCCATGCAGATCTCCTCTAGAGCAGTGATGTTTTGGGGCTGTCGCTGGGCAACACGGACTTTCAACTCCCTCCAAAGATTTTCTATGGGGTTGAGATCTGGAGACTGGCTAGGCCACTCCAGGACCTTGAAATGCTTCTTACGAAGCCACTCCTTCGTTGCCCGGGCGGTGTGTTTGGGATCATTGTCATGCTGAAAGACCCAGCCACGTTTCATCTTCAATGCCCTTGCTGATGGAAGGAGGTTTTCACTCAAAATCTCACGATACATGGCCCCATTCATTCTTTCCTTTACATGGATCAGTCGTCCTGGTCCCTTTGCAGAAAAACAGCCCCAAAGCATGATTTTTCCACCCCCATGCTTCACAGTAGGTATGGTGTTCTTTGGATGCAACTCAGCATTCTTTGAGTTTTGACCAAAAAGTTATATTTTGGTTTCATCTGACCATATGACATCTCCCAATCCTCTTCTGGATCATCCAAATGCACTCTAGCAAACTTCAGACGGGCCTGGACATGTACTGGCTTAAGCAGGGGGACACGTCTTGCACTGCAGGATTTGAGTCCCTGGCGGCGTAGTGTGTTACTGATGGTAGGCTTTGTTACTTTGGTCCCAGCTCTCTGTAGGTCATTCACTAGGTCCCCACGTGTGGTTCTGGGATTTTTGCTCACCGTTCTTGTGATCATTTTGACCCCACGGTCTAAGATGTTGCGTGGAGCCCCAGATCGAGGGAGATTATCAGTGGTCTTGTATGTCTTCCATTTCCTAATAATTGCTCCCACAGTTGATTTCTTCAAACCAAGCTGCTTACCTATTGCAGATTCAGTCTTCCCAGCCTGGTGCAGGTCTACAATTTTGTTTCTGGTGTCCTTTGACAGCTCTTTGGTCTTGGCCATAGTGGAGTTTGGAGTGTGACTGTTTGAGGTTGTGGACAGGTGTCTTTTATACTGATAACAGGTTCAAACAGGTGCCATTAATACAGGTAACGAGTGGAGGACAGATGAGCCTCTTAAAGAAGAAGTTACAGGTCTGTGAGAGCCAGAAATCTTGCTTGTTTGTAGGTGACCAAATACTTATTTTACACCATAATTTGCAAATAAATTCATTAAAAATCCTACAATGTGATTTTCTGGATTTTTTTTTCTCAATTTGTCTGTCATAGTTGACGTGTACCTATGATGAAAATTACAGGCCTCTCTCATCTTTTTAAGTGGGAGAACTTGCACAATTGGTGGCTGACTAAATACTTTTTTTCCCCACTGTAAGTATTCAGACCCTTTACTCAGTACTTTGTTGAAGCACCTTTGGCAGCGATTACAGCATTGAGTCTTCTTGGGTATGACGCTACAAGCTTGGCACACCTGTATTTGAGGAGTTTCTCCCATTCTTCTCTGCAGATCCTCTCAAGCTCTGTCAGGTTGGATGGGGAGCGTTGCTGCTCAGCTATTTTCAGGTCTCTCCAGAGATGTTCGATCGGGTTCAAGTCCGGGGCTCTGGCTGGGCCACTCAAGGATATTCAGAGACTTGTCCCGAAGCCACTCCTGCGTTGTCCTGTTGGAAGGTGAACCTTCACCCCAGTCTGAGGTCCTGAGCGCTCTGGAGCAGGTTTTCATCAATTATCTCTCTGTACTTTGCTCTGTTCATCTTTCCCTCGATCCTGACTAGTCTCCCAGTCCCTGCCGCTGAAAAACATCCCCACAGCATGATGCTGCCACCACCATGCTTCACCATAGGGATGGTGCCAGGTTTCCTCCAGACGTGACGCTTGGCATTCAGGCCAAATAGTTCAATCTTAATATAATAATAATAATAATAATAAAATATTATGCCATTTAGCAGAGGCTTTTATCCAAAGCGGCTTACAGTCATGTGTGCATAAATTTTTTACCTATGGTTTCATCCGACCAGAGAATCTTGTTTCTCATGGTCTGAGAGTCTTTAGGTGTCTTTTGGCAAACTCCAAGTGGGCTGTCATGTGCCTTTAACTGAGGAGTGGCTTCCGTCTGGCCACTCTACCATAAAGGCCTGATTGGTGGAGTGCTGCATAGATGGTTGTCCTTCTGGAAGGTTCTCCCATCTCCACAGAGGCACTCTAGAGCTTTGTCAGAGTGACCATCGGGTTCTTGGTCACCTCCCTGACCAAGGCCCTTCTCCCCCCGATTACTCAATTTGGCCGGGTGGCCAGCTCTAGGAAGAGTCTTGGTGGTTCCAAACTTCTTCCATTTAAGAATGATGGAGGCCACTGTGTTCTTGGAGACCTTCAATGCTGCAGTCATTTTTTTGGTACCCTTCCCCATATCTGTGCCTCGACACAATGCTGTCTCGGAGCTCTACGGACAATTCCTTCGACCTCATGGCTTGGTTTTTGCTCTGACATGTACTGTCAACTATGGGACCTTTTTATATAGACAGGTGTGTGCCTTTCCAAATCATGTCTAATCAATTGAATTTACCACAGGTGGACTCCAATCAAGTTGTAGAAACATCTCAAGGATGATCAATGGAAACAGGATGCACCTGAGCTCAATTTCGAATCGCATAGCAAAGGGTCTGAATACTTATGTAATTAAGGTATTTCTGTTTATTTTTTATAAATTAGCAACATTTTCTAAACCTGTTTTCACTTTGACATTATGGGGTATTGTGTGTAGATTGCTGAGGATCCATTTTAGAATAAGGCTGTAAAGTAACAAAATGTGGAAAAAGTCAAGGGGTCTGAATACTTTCCGAAGGCACTGTTTGTCAATATATAGTAGAGATGAGGAATGAGTCCAGCTAGCTCAAATAAACAAGGGAATGAAATGGGGTGTATCAATCCCTGAGTCTAGGGTTAGAGGTATACACTGAGTCTACAAAACATTCCATGACATACATTGGCCATAATCCCTTATTGATGTCACTTGTTAAATCCACTTCATTTCAGTGTAAATGAAGGGGAGGAGACAGGTTCAAGAAGGATTTTTAAGCCTTGGGACATGGATTGTGAATGTGTGCCATTGAGGGTGAATGGGCAAGACAAAAAATATAGGTGCCTTTGAATGAGGTATGGTAGTAGGTGTCAGGCGCACCGGTTTGTGTCAAGAACTGCAACGCTGCTGGGTTTTTCACGCTCAACAGTTTCCCGTGTGACACTGATGCTGTTGAAATGCCGTTCTTGAGGAAAAATTACCACACATGATTTGTGTACATCTTGCCAGCCAAGGACGACCAGGCTTGGGTGGCTGCAGGTCAAGTTTTCCAGTCCCTGTGTTATTTTTGGGATAACGGGGAGGAGGTACCATTTCATAGAGCCTGTGCTGACAGACTAAAGGGTGTGAGATTAATACAAAGAAACTTTGAATTGAGTTAGTTTTTGTATGTTTATTTTCCCTCTGTAGGGGATTGATAATAACGTTTAATATTTACAATAAAACATCTGTAATTAATGATCTAGAATGAAATTATTAAAACGTTGTACATTTGAAATGGAGTGCAGTGTCATCATTTGCTGTCTGTCTTTTGGGAGCCTGTCACATCAATAGCAACATTTTCCTCTAGTGTTATTATGAAAGTGCAAGTACTTATATAATTGTTGATGTATGCAGCACACTAATTCGCAATGAAAATAGAGATTTGATTGCCTTTGCAATAACTATTCAAGATACTGGTGATTTCTTGGTTCTTTGAGGTACACTGCATTTTCAGATGACAACAAAAGTATTATGATGAAGTTTGAAGAAATCTTTAATATATAAAGATTTGCACAGCGTCACATCCATAACAGAGAATGTCACATCATGACAGTACATTTTTAATATGACCATTTTACATAATTGTTTTAGTGCGTAGCGAAGCCTTACTTTCAAAGTGGCTATTAATATTTTACCTGTAGACTTTGAGATTCAGATTTTTGCCGACGTGTCCGTTCTCCCAAAAATGCCTGTCAATTTCCGTCACATCCATAACGCAAGTTTTGTTGTTCCGTTACTTGTCTACACTTCCCCTAAAGGGTTCTACAAATATTAACATTTTCATTTCTGCTTGATGAGTCAATTCTGAGACCTTTTTGTTTCTCATTTTGTGTGCAAATGTTACATCCATAACACTTGAATTGACCAAAGATAAAACTGAGAACATAATTTGGGAAAATATAAAAAATAATTTTGGGGGAAAAAATCTGATTTTATAGGGCCCACCTTAGTTGTTTATTAACCATTATTTTACCAGGTATATTGACAGAAAACAGTGCACTAATTTATTTTGTACACTAAGGACCCGGGAAGGAGTTGCAGGGGAGCGGAGAAGAGAAGAATGTGCCTATTTTAAAGCTAGAAAAAAATGATTAGCTTGCAGTGTTTCATTTAAAAAAAAGTAGCTCTCATGCTAGAAAAGGTTGGAGACCCCTGATCTATGCCAAGGTGCATTGAAGCTATTCTGGTGGCTCATGGTGGCCTAGTTACAGATTGTACACCAGATAATGTGATGTGGTTTAAGCATTGTTGTGGACTTAGATTGTCCAATTTTGTTTTTCTATGAAAAGTGTGATTTTGAGTGTGAACCTGGAAGAAAAAAAACTGGGAAATCCGAGACCTGGAAAAACAAACGTTTTTTTTATGGTTTTGGGTGTTATTGCGAATAAATGTATTGGCTGGTAAGAATTTTGAGTGGCTGGTATATATTTTATCTGCCTGCCATAAACCCCTTTTTCATAACCTATTAACACGCTAGAATGGATGCGCATCAAGAAATAACGACGTCAAAAGCACTGGAAAACCAGTTGAATTGACTTTAGGCGCTAGAGCGCATTAGATAAATTTACTCGGAAGAGGTGGTTTTAATGGCATTCTAATGTCGACTTTTCTTATGGAAAACCGTATCAAGCAAATTAAGGGTTTTACACATGCTCAGTTGTTGGGTCTCGAGCGCTGTGTGAGTGGGCGTTATGGAACCCCCTCATGTGCTTCTGTTTTGGGGAAAAGTCCACAATGAAACTGACATTAAATGTGGAGAATGGTACAATGCATCTGTTGGCCATCAAGTATTAATTTCTATGCCATTGTAGGCTGCTGTCAGAGATGAGCAGCATTTCTGTTACATGTATTTCAATTACTTCTGAGTATGTTGTGATTTGTTTTTCACTAGGCTGAACTACACTCCAATGTATTTTGTAACAAGATGCTTTCGAGAGCTGTAATTTGTATTTTCAAAATACCTTTCTACCAAATTTTTTTTAGTGTTTCACCATTTTGTGGCCCCCTTTCACACTGCATTGGTATCAGAAGTATGATGGCACTATGGTGTGAAAAGAGCATCTGCTAAATTAGAATACGTAGGCGGGGCCGACCGAGTGTTACAATGTTGTTTGTTTCGTCACAAGGAGGTGGCTCCTTGCAATACGCTCCGGCATTCAACGCTGTTTTCATCTACCTGGAGATTCCTTCCTCTGCTGTGGGGGCGGTGTTATCGCTTGGTTCCTTGATCTGATCTATAGGCGATTCATCAAAGTAGCCTATTGTGCATTGATAAACAAATATATGTGACTGTTCAAACAATAAACCAAACAACATTGTAGCCTTATAGAATCCCCAAAAATTCTAGCTAGTGGCTGGCTACTACTAGCAAGAAGGCGATGATTCCTTTTTTACAAAATTTAAAATGCAAAAATAAACGTTGCTATTGTTCCCTTGTGAATGGGACCGGCGAGGATATCATGTTACCAAAAGGTGTCCTCTACTACAAAAATCCCACTCCACCCACGTGCACGCACACACATAGATCAACGGAATGGAGTTTGTAGTAAGCTTTAAAGTCAGTTGAACGCACTAAGGTAGATAACGAACAACATCACAGTCATAGCAAGTAAAATGTTTCTGTAGCCGTTACTGAGAATGTTGTTTGCTGTTCGGGACGGCTACTTGCTAATGTATTTCTGTGTTTTAAAATACATGTATTTTAAATAAATACATTTCAAAATGCAAGTATTTTGTAGTTTGTTGATACATTGGTCTTTGTTATTTTGTCATTTTTGGCCATCCCTGGCTACTGTAGCCTACCATTTTGATACAATAGGTGATATCACTGGAGTCGTTGCAAATCAATTTGTGTCCCTTGTAGCCAACCTGGAGCTGCAGAAAACTGTTATTTAAATAGCCTAAACTGAAGTTATAGGCTTTTGCTGTTGTAGGCTTGTGTTATTATGCAATTGTTAATGGCCATGTTTAGTTAATTAAATTGGAAGCAATTGTGGTCATAGTCACAACTATATCGCAATTGCCGATTTTAGCTGTTAGAATAAATTAGGCTACAGGTAAATAAAATAACACTGGCTGTTGTTGACAAACACATGGAATAGTCTATGTAATGCATCTCAATAGGTAGTGCTTTTACACAATGTACAAACCTAATATTGCACAAATTATTTAATACAAAAACCTGTCATTGAAATTTAACATTTTAGCTTTTTATAATAAACAAATGTATTTTCAGGGTTAAATATTAGATTCTAGAGCACAGCGTGCTTTAGAAGTAGCTAGAATTCATATAGGCCCAATATGCTATATCTCAATCCAATAAAAATAATCTAGGAGCACCAGAAGAGATGTTGTGCTCCAGTGCTACCAATAAAAACATTTTAATTTCGAATGCTGCCTGTAATGCCCAGTAATTGACGGCAAAAATATTTGGTTATAAAACACTTTATCTGGCATACAATCTGTAGCTAATGGTGGACCAACGCCCTATTAAGACACTTTATGTTAGTGTTTACTTTATTTTGGCAGTTACCTGTATGTCGGTCAGCGTTTCCAGGTTGGGAAGGTTGTCATTAAGCAATCAGGTTTCACCTGGATGACAAACTAAAACTGCACCATTAAAGAATTTTAAGTAACTCCACTATCTTAATAATCCTGATCCTAGTAGGAATCCATCGTAGACTGTAAGCGACCCACAGCCCAACAGTGCACCTGATTCGAAGTAAATTTTGGCTACACATTGCATGTCATGTCACTGCTTATGCTAACTGTATGCTTTGTCTTTTCCCCCTTAGTTCAGTCTCTTGGCACTGAGGATCGGCCCACCCCGCCCCGAGATGAGATCTTTGAGTACAATCTTCCGAGGCAGTGACATCAAGGACCTGACTGTGTGTGAGCCGCCAAAGCCAACATGCTCTCTCCCTCAGGACCCTGCTATCGTCCAGGTACAGCTTCTCCCAACCCCAAAGCACTTCTATATCCCAAGTACACCCTTGTAAAACAGACATGTAGTAAAAGTCAAGAATCAGCCAAGTGTCAATTTGCCTTGTCGTTCTATTTTAGAAAGCATTATTATTCATGCTACAGGCTTTGGTTTTTCCATTTATGTTTTGAGATTGGACTTGAACGTATAGCTCGTGAACACGTAGGGCGCACCGAATGGTGGCACCTCGTTAGTCAGTATGATTACACCTGTGCTGGTTGCCGTCTCGTTAGTGGGAAGGTGTTTCACCTGTGCTCCTCCAGGTGATATTTAAGAGTGGCTGGCCCAGTGCTCCAGCTGGATAGATGCAGAGGGTTAATGCCTTTAGTTGGCTCTCTCTATTTTCCCCGATTTATTTTTGCTCCACCTTTTTGGTTTTCTTCCTGTCTAGGTTTGGTATGGGTTTTTCTTTTGTGTGCCTCTTCTTTGGCAAATTTAGTGGGCCATCATGGTGGGTGTCTTTTAGGTTCCAGTTGTTGTTACTCGTCAACTTTTAGTGGACACCCCCATGAGTCTTTCAGAACCCCTCCTAAAACCCCACCTGCTTCGTTTTGGTTGTTGGTCAGTGACTCTTTGTTAGTTCCCTCTTCTATTTGAGTGACATTTTTGGTTTTCTTGCTGGGGAACATAACACACCCCAGTTAGGGATGTAATGATGCGATTTGCATCGGTCCCCGGTTCAAATGTTTAAGATATGAATGCATTGGTCTGTGGGAGCCCAAACCGATACAAATTAAGCATGCGATTTCAAATGTTAAAAATTGCAGGTTCATTGTTTTTTAGTCATGGTTTTGTTCCGAAAAGACCTCTTATCTGTTGTTACTGAATTGATGCGTCCCTCTCCTTCAGTTTAGTAGCTTATCCAACTTTTATGCATGTAACTGCATATGACTGACAGATAACAATAGTGCGGGAGACGCAGATGCTAGCACCAACGAGAGGTAGGCCTGTCCCTGTTCTAATAGGCTATTCGTACATTTGGTACCTTCAGCATTCAGATGCTTGTAAAATGGCTTTCGCAAAGTCAAATCATAGGCTTTATTAGTTGAATGACAACCAATGTAATTTGCTGGGTCATTGTAACCATATGTGTGTCTTACCGGAGTTGTGTAACCTACCGGAGTGGACGCAACTCACATCCAACTGCTGATTGGGGTTTTCAATCATTCAGATTTTATTTAGATTGGCCTGAGTGCAATGGCAACCATGTACTGTGGAAATACGGTTTAGTAAACGTTGTTAAACTGGAACCTAGTCGTTGTGTCATTTTAAGTTAACATTGGTAGCAGAGAATGGCTAATAACTACAATGTGCCACCTCGCTTCGACAAGAAGAGGTCGTATGAAAGTTGGAAAAATGAACTTGGAATCTGGACATGGGTTAAGCCTACTAATCTGGAAGAGAAAAAGCAAACACTTGCGGTGGTATTATCGCTCGAGGGGAGAGAGAGATACAGCACTGGAAATATCCGATTTGAACAAGGATGACGGTATGGGAACTTTGATCAGACCACTGGATTCTGTGTTTCTTGAAGAGATCGACTGTGCCTATGAGGCATATTCAAACTTTGACCGTGTTACTAGAGACATTTCGGTTGCAATGACGGACTACATAATTTATTTCGAACAGAGGTGAAATAAGATGCGCCAGTACGACATGGTTCTCCCGGATGCAGTGTTAGCGTTCAAGTTGCTAGATACTGCCTGTCTGGATGGTAGGGAGAGACAGTTGGCTTTGACTGCTTGTACTGTGCTGACTTTTGCGTCAATTATTTTTGGTGATAACAGATGGAATGCAAGTGAGTGACACAGCATATTACACTGAGCAGCAGAGAAAAGGTGCCAACAAGTCACGTTCTCAAGACAACCAGACGAGTTCGCCATTGCCCGGCACAAATCCACTGGACAGGTATGGAAGGAGATCAAAATGTGCTATTTGTCAAAGCACTTACCAGTCAAAGACAGTCCTCATATAAAAAGTTCAACTAACAGAGGAAAATGTAAACACAGAGAAACCACTGTTTTCAAACGAATCTGCTTCTCATACTGATCTTTATAGTTGAATCCTTAGGATCCGCTGTGATTGATATTGCATGTACACGTACAGTGTGTGGTGCAAAATGGCTTGATACCTATGTCAGTGAACTAAATATGAATGACACACCAAGCAACAGAGCTTTCAAATTTGGAGATGGGAGAATCGTCCATTCTACCAAGAGAGTCAAGATACCAGCAAAAATTGGTCAGACTGTGTCACATTGAAACCGAGGTGGTCCCTGCAGATATCCCCTTACTATTAAGCAAAGCTTCCTTCAAGAAGACAGGGGCTGTACTAGACATAAAAAATGACAAGGCAGTGATGTTTAAACAACCAGTGACCCTTGAACTTACTACCTCAGGCCACTATTGTGGAAACATTTTAGACAAAGAAAAAAAAAAGAGATTCTGACGGACACAGAGCACTTAGAGATTCTGACAGTCACAGAGGAAAAACAAAGTATTGTTAACTTCACAAACAGTTTGAACATACTACAGTTGACAGACTACAGAAATGACTCAGCAGTTCTGGGAATAATGATGAGAGTATTTCCATTCTACGGCAGATAGTTAACAGTTGCGAGACATGCCAGAAGAACAGCAAACCTAAGCCCAGACCAGCTGTTGGTTTGCCACTGGCTTCCAAGTACAATGAAACAGTGGTTGTAGATCTACATGAGCTAGGACCAAGTGTGTGGTACCTTCACATAATCAACACTTCACACGCTTCAGTGCTGGAAGCATTGTGAATACAAAGAAACAATGCTGAGTACAGGTGGAAAATATGTCACAAGTGGATCCTGCAGTCTTCTATTGGCTCGATCAAGACTGCAATGTGACTGGAGTACTTGCCTGTCATGTTGGTGACTTCATCTGGGGTGGCTCACATACCTTTGCTCAACTGTGATTCCACACCTCAAAGCTGTTTTCCAGGTCGGCCGTGAGGAGCATGATAGTTTTTGTTACGTTAGCATAGAGTTTATTACAGTTCATGGAACAATACTGATGCAACAGGAAAACTATATGAAGAATCTTCAACCCATCCACATGGATTCTTCAAGAGCCGTACAAAGGAATTCCCCCCTCTGTGGAATTGAAGCTGATCAATTGAGGTCGAAGATATGTCTAATTCTATGGGCTGCTAGACAGAGTAGACCTGATGTAATGTTTGATGGCTGCAACTTGGCATCCAACACAAAACACGCCACTGTACAAACCATTCATGAGGCAAACAAAGTTGTTCGTAAACAGAAATCACAACAAGTGACTCAAGTTTCAGCATGTTGTGGCAGGTCTCCTGCAGGTTTACATCCACACAGAGAGGAACGCCCTGATTGAGATCAACCCACAGACACGCATCCCCCGAACCTTCAACCGCTTCTGTGGCCTCATGATCACTGCATCGCAGTGCTAGCTGTGCCACTAGAGATCCTGGTTCGAATCCAGGCTCTGTCGTAGCCGGCCGCGACCGGGAGACCCCCATGGGGCGGCGCACAATTGGCCCAGCGTCGTCCAGGGTAGGGGAGGGAATGGCCGGCAGGGATGTAGAGCATGGCGTTTGCAAAGCCAGGGTTGTGGGTTCGATTCCCACGGGGGCCAGTATGAAAAAAAAAAAAAGATAATGTAAGTCGCTCTGGATAAGAGTGTCTGCTAAATGACTAAAATGTAAAATGTAAATGTAATGTTGGAAAAGATGACTCTCTGAAACTAGTTGTCTTCAGTGATGCTTCCCTAGGGAACCTTACAGATGGAGGCACACAAGGTGGACATCTAATCGTGTTAATGGGTGAAGAAGGAAGATTGTCACCTATCTGTTGGCAGCCAAAGAGGATCAGAACGGTTGTCCGAGCACGCTTGGTGGAGAAACCCTTGCTCTTTGGATGGAATTGACAATGCCATCTTTCTGGCAACTCTGTTCTGAGCTTACCACTGGTGAGACAAAATGGCACATTCTACCTGTAGTTTGTGTTACTGACAACTACTCCTTAGTTGATGCAGTCAAGTCAACCAAGTCTGTCACAGCGAATATACTTTGTCTTGATCAGTAGCATCAAGGAACTTATTCAAGCACAGAGAACCCAGCGGATTCTGTGGTCGGCCACAAAGGCACAGCTTGCTGACTGTCTGACTAAAAAGGGAGCATCCGGTCTTGTGCTCCTAAAGGCACTCAGTAATGGAAAGTTGCAGCTTGAGTAATAAAAATAAAAACTGTCACATCACCCATTTGTAATTGGTAAATCATACTTTTTAATTATTTTGTTGAGGTTTTATTTGTGTTTAAAGAAAAGTGGGAGATTGTTAAGTTCATGTTTTAAGTACCCCTATATTTCTATATTATCAAATCAAATCAAATCAAATTGTATTGGTCACATGCGCCGAATACAACAGGTGCAGACATTACAGTGAAATGCTTACTTACAGCCCTTAACCAACAGTGCATTTATTTTAAACAAAAAAGTAAGAATAAAACAACAACAAAAAAAGTGTTGAGAAAAAAAGAGCAGAAGTAAAATAAAGTGACAGTAGGGAGGCTATATATACAGGGGGGTACCGTTGCAGAGTCAATGTGCGGGGGCACCGGCTAGTTGAGGTAGTTGAGGTAATATGTACAGTGGGGGAAAAAAGTATTTAGTCAGCCACCAATTGTGCAAGTTCTCCCACTTAAAAAGATGAGAGAGGCCTGTAATTTTCATCATAGGTACAAGTTAACTATGACAGACAAATTGAGAAAAAAAATCCAGAAAATCACATTGTAGGATTTTTAATGAATTTATTTGCTAATTATGGTGGAAAATAAGTATTTGGTCACCTACAAACAAGCAAGATTTCTGGCTCTCACAGACCTGTAACTTCTTCATTAAGAGGCTCCTCTGTCCTCCACTCGTTACCTGTATTAATGGCACCTGTTTGAACTTGTTATCAGTATAAAAGACACCTGTCCACAACCTCAAACAGTCACACTCCAAACTCCACTATGGCCAAGACCAAAGAGCTGTCAAAGGACACCAGAAACAAAATTGTAGACCTGCACCAGGCTGGGAAGACTGAATCTGCAATAGGTAAGCAGCTTGGTTTGAAGAAATCAACTGTGGGAGCAATTATTAGGAAATGGAAGACATACAAGACCACTGATAATCTCCCTCGATCTGGGGCTCCACGCAAGATCTCACCCCGTGGGGTCAAAATGATCACAAGAACGGTGAGCAAAAATCCCAGAACCACACGGGGGGACCTAGTGAATGACCGGCAGAGAGCTGGGACCAATGTAACAAAGCCTACCATCAGTAACACACTACGCCGCCAGGGACTCAAATCCTGTAGTGCCAGACGTGTCCCCCTGCTTAAGCCAGTACATGTCCAGGCCCGTCTGAAGTTTGCTAGAGTGCATTTGGATGATCCAGAAGAGGATTGGGAGAATGTCATATGGTCAGATGAAACCAAAATATAACTTTTTGGTAAAAACTCAACTCGTCGTGTTTGGAGGACAAAGGAATGCTGAGTTGCATCCAAAGAACACCATACCTACTGTGAAGCATTGGGGTGGAAACATCATGCTTTGGGGCTGTTTTTCTGCAAAGGGACCAGGACGACTGATCCGTGTAAAGGAAAGAATGAATGGGGCCATGTATCGTGAGATTTTGAGTGAAAACCTCCTTCCATCAGCAAGGGCATTGAAGATGAAACATGGCTGGGTCTTTCAGCATGACAATGATCCAAACACACCGCCCGGGCAACGAAGGAGTGGCTTCGTAAGAAGCATTTCAAGGTCCTGGAGTGGCCTAGCCAGTCTCCAGATCTCAACCCCATAGAAAATCGTTGGAGGGAGTTGAATGTCTGTGTTGCCCAGCGACAGCCCCAAAACATCACTGCTCTAGAGGAGATCTGCATGGAGGAATGGGCCAAAATACCAGCAACAGTGTGTGAAAACCTTGTGAAGACTTACAGAAAACGTTTGACCTGTGTCATTGCCAACAAAGGGTATATAACAAAGTATTGAGAAACTTTTGTTATTGACCAAATACTTATTTTCCACCATAATTTGCAAATAAATTCATTAAAAATCCTACAATGTGATTTTCTGGATTTTTTTTCCTCATTTTGTCTGTCATAGTTGACGTGTACCTATGATGAAAATTACAGGCCTCTCTCATCTTTTTAAGTGGGGGAACTTGCACAATTGGTGGCTGACTAAATACTTTTTTTCCCCACTGTACATGTGGGTACAGTTAAAGTGACTATGCATAAATACTTAACAGAGTAGCAGCAGCGTAAAAAGGATGGGGTGGGGGGGCAGTGCAAATAGTCCGGGTAGCCATGATTAGCTGTTCAGGAGTCTTATGGCTTGGGGGTAGAAGCTGTTGAGAAGTCTTTTGGACCTAGACTTGGCACTCCGGTACCGCTTGCCGTGCGGTAGCAGAGAGAACAGTCTATGACTAGGGTGGCTGGAGTCTTTGACAATTTTGAGGGCCTTCCTCTGACACCGCCTGGTATAGAGGTCCTGGATGGCAGGAAGCTTTGCCCCAGTGATGTACTGGGCCGTACGCACTACCCTCTGTAGTGCCTTGCGGTCAGAGGCCAAGCAGTTGCCATACCAGGCGGTGATGCAACCAGTCAGGATGCTCTCGATGGTGCAGCTGTAGAATTTTTTGAGGATCTGAGGACCCATGCCAAATCTTTTTAGTCTCCTGAGGGGGAATAGGCTTTGTCGTGCCCTCTTCACGACTGTCTTGGTGTGTTTGGACCATGATAGTTCGTTGGTGACCACTTATTACGGTGCTATCATTCTGTTATTAGTGTGCCTGTGCAGTAGTCTCACTGTTGATGGACCTGGCCTGTGGAAACGTTGTTAAACTGGAACCTAGTCGTTGTCATTTTAAGTTAACAAACTTCCAAATGGTCTAAACCATTCACTTTCGAGACGGGGGTAAAATCCAAAGCTGCATTATATTAATTGGCTAAATGCCAAGGTAATTTGAAACAAATATTGACATGGTACTAGCTCAACATTTTCAATCTGCAAAAAGAACAAGTTAATCAGGTGGTGAATAGAGATAAAAAGTGGGGGGACGAACATACTGAACAGTTCCCCCCCACCCCTAATCTGATAGTGGGGTGGTAGATGCTCAGTCTGCCCAATAGCTCAGCTCAGGTGCCTCCACACACACACACACACACACACACACACACACACACACACACACACACACACACACACACACACAGAGGGTCACTCAGTTTAGAGAAGTAATCTCAGACAGATCCAGCTCAGAGGCCCAGCTCCTGAACTCCCATCAGCAGCAGATATTAATTTAAAATGGAAAATTAA
The DNA here is from genome assembly GCA_902810595.1 of Coregonus sp. 'balchen'. Classification (NCBI taxonomy): domain Eukaryota; kingdom Metazoa; phylum Chordata; class Actinopteri; order Salmoniformes; family Salmonidae; genus Coregonus; species Coregonus sp. 'balchen'. Next base: position 10,741,439 of record LR778263.1, on the reverse strand, counting down.
TGTGTTCATGCAAAAAAAATTACTGCACTGAATCACATCAGTTCGTTCCTCTAATCAAACTAAAACGTATCGGAGCCCATGCATCTAGATGCGTATCGACTCGTTCATGAAATGAGCGATGCACATCCCTAATAGCACCTTTGCAGTGATATTTGGCTTCAACTCCCATTTCTCGCTTTCTTCCTCTCCAGTCCTCCATGGGCTCGGCCCCTCCACCTGCTCCTGCTGCCACTTCAGCTCCATTCCAGTCGGTGGGCTCCTACGGCCTATTCAACCGAGCTCCCGTGCCCCTGTACAGTCAGTGCAGCACCAGCCCCCTGGTGTCCCTACAGTTTGGCGCCGTTGGTGTCGGTAAGAGCCACAGCAGCAGAAGGCCTGGATATGGTGAGGAAGGGACCGCTAGCTAGGTTAATATCACTAGTGTGTTCAAGGTCTGATATTAGTCCTGTACGTATGTATTGTGAGTCACGTTATAGCTTCAAATGCATGCTAATGCTATGCATTAAGCTAAGTACCTGTGAAATGCAGGTAGATATGCGTTTTTAAGCCCAGTGTCAGGAAGTGATATAGTCATGCATGCTTTCCAAGGGTTGCGGGCTGCCACATGGCTCATGGATCAAGTTGGGCATTCCACAGGAGCAGAAGAGGGTTTGACTGTGGGCTCCACTATGCCAAAAGAGTCACTTAGACTGTTAGCTCCCTTTATGTTTTACAACGGTCACTTCTCCCCTACACTCATTTGACATTGAAAAAGGAACAGTTTAGCTAGTACACTCTTAGATGTTCAGTGTGACAGTACTCACCATTTCCACTCCATTACAAAGATGCTACTAGTACTCAGCCTAGGGTGACAGGTCAGGAAAGAATGAGGCCAGTCAGAAGGTATCTAAAGTTTACTTTCGTAACCCTGATTCTCTGATATTTTGAGTGAGGTCTCACGTGGGATTCACCTGTATCTCGAGGAACCATTTACACACGTCTGTTAGACAAACAGGTCGAGTGGCAAATGAGGTGAACCCCCTCCCTTCATAATAAGGAGCCACTAGCTTGCCCTCTGGTCATTCTCGAGCATGCCGAACTTCCACACACTCTTACGAGTAGGGGAATGCGGTGAGATATCTCACTCATAATGGCAGAGAACCGGGGTTACGAAAGTAACCTTGATTTCTCTTTCAATTATTTGTCCTGATATCGCACTTAGGATATGGCCAACTCCAGTATCGCTCTCCGAAGCCAGGTAGTCTCAACATATCAACCCTCAGAGTCCCCGACACTGAGGACAGTATGCACCAAAGAAGTTGCAGTGATGTCTAGCCGGTAGAACCTGGGGATGTATGTGGGGATGCCCAACAAGCCGCATCGCAAATCTCTTGTAAGTAGATGCCCTTGAACAGTGCCCAAGAGGTAGCCATACCTCTGGTGGAGTGAGCCCTCTGGCCGTCCGGAGGCTGTAACCCCTTGCCATTACAGGCCAATATAATAGCGTCCACAATCCAATTTGATAACCGTTGACGAGAGAGTGGCCTCCCCTTGCAAGGGGGAGAGTTTGTCAAAGAGTTGGTCGCTCTTGCACAAAGCTCTCGGTCTATCCAAGTGTATGCGCAACTGGACACAAATGGTGGTGACGCTCTTCTTCTGTAGAAGTGAAGGGCGGCGGGTGGAAAGCCACAAGCTCCAAGGCGAGACAATTGTAATTGTTACTGACCTTAGGCATAAAGGCGGGGTCACAACAAGGAAACCTGGGAAACGCCTGGGGCAAACTGTAGGCACGAATGGTGAACTGACAGTGCATGCAGCTCACGCACTCGCTTTGTGGACGTAAGGGCGACCAGTAAAGCGGTCTTGAAGGAGAGATACCTAATTTCCATGCTTTCCAGCGGCTCAGAAAGCTGCTGTGAAATGGCCTCAAGCACAATAGACAGATCCCAAGACAGGGCTTTGAAAACTGGACGTAAGCGATGCGCCCCCTTCTTCAAACGAAATAACAATACGTTTTTACCCATTTGTGTTATTGCCGAAGCCTATTTGACAGGCCAAGATAGCGTCTAGAAAGACCTTAACAGAGGAGAAAGCCATAAGGACCCGCAAAAAGCATGAAACCTCTGATGCAGAGCATTGGTAAGGAATTATCTGTTTTTGGTCAAATTTTCTCAAATGCACCACTTGTTTCCATACAGTGAGTGTGTAGAAGGGGCCCTGGCACTCTGGATAGTCAATGACTGAGGCAGGCCTGTTGCATCAAGATTTGACCTGGCCAGGCCCAGAGGGCCATTGTGTCCGAGTGAGGGTGGAAAATCTCTGTTTGCTTAGGTCAGAAGATCCCTGCGTAACGGGAGTTGCCAGGGCTGTTGTACAGCAGGAGAATGATCTCCACTGACCAGAGCTTGCCTGGCCATCGAGGTGCTACCAAGATGAGTCTTACCTCACTCTGACAAGAGGGGAGAGTATGAGGCTTAGAGGAGGAAAAGTGTTAAACCACTTGGGGGTGGAGTGTCCAATCCCCGTGATGAAGTCTGCGCCTAGGTTTAGTATGTACGTGACATGAGTCGCGCGTAGTGAAAGTAGGTGTGCTGCTCCACAGAATAATCCTGATGCATAGTCTGTAAGCGCAGGGAGCAAGCACCACCCTGGCAGTTGATGTATGCCACCACAGTCGTATTGTCCGTTCTGATCAAGACTAGGGCTGTAGCGGTCATTACATTTTGTCAGCCGGTGATTGTCATGCAAATAACTGTCGGTCTCACAGTAATTGACCATTTAATTAACATAAACACATTTAGCATCTCCTGGCTTCCACACATAGCCTACAAGCCACTGATGCAGACCTTTGGAACATCTACATTTAAAAAAGTCTAATAAATCCAAGTAATAAAGCCTACACCTTCACAATAAATCCATTATTTATTTTAAACAGGTCTAAAGAAACATGATATGAAGAAAATGTAGTCTTTCAAAAGAACAGAATAGCATACTCTGAGTTGTCCTTATGTTAGGTCCTGATCTGGCTATGCCGTATGGCTGTGGGCTACACTAGTTCATTTAGCAGACAAGATTTGCTTAGAATTCCTTGGCATTATATTATATTTTATAGTATGAAGAATACAATTGAACAAAGCTGAATAAAATACATTTACATTTTAATCATTTAGCAGACGCTCCTATCCAGAGCGACTTACAGTTAGTGAGTGCATACATTTTCATACTGGCCCCCTGTGCGAAAACGAACCCACAACCCTGGCGTTGCAAGCGCCATGCTCTACCAACTGAGCTACAGGGGACAAATATAAAATATATTTTCTCCAAACGGTTTGAGGGAGTTCGCACATGCGGCTATTCTGTGTTGAGCGGTTAACAAAGAAATAGGTACTCCTATATGCTGAATTTAGAGTTATTCATGTAACGTTAGTTCTACAAACGTTGGGCTATATGTTTTGATTTTTAATACATTGTAAGGCTGCATAATGCGACTCTAATGATGATTTGAAAAAAGTTGCTTGAAAGGCATGAGCTCTGCTTTGTTTTTTGCGCAGGCTGTACACACTTCGTCAGTCTCTCATTCACTATTTGAAAAGTACTTGATAATGCCTTGAATTTCCCGGCGGCATCCCCTTTGTGTGGCCATAATGCACCCAAAAAAATGCCATGCCTTTTGCAGCCCTTCTCCCTGAGTGCTGTCTGCTCCGAAGCACCTCTCATCTCACTCACATGGCTCTCCATCATGTGATCGGGTCTTTCTCACAGTCTACAAGTGAAGACAGACCCATCGGGGACGCAACTGCGTGCGTCCTAATCCAATTCCGAGGTGCATATTGAAGATAATGGAAGAACTGTCCACATTTACTTTTCGTCAGCCAACAAGTTGAGTAGGCCTAACAAACAGCAAAAGCACTAGCCTATGTCAATCTACTATCCCCCATAGTACGAAAGTCGACCTTCTATTCTGTGTGAGAAATAAATATTACAAACATAGTCTGGGACAGTTGTGGGATGCGATAGATCCCAAATTAATACAACCACTAGCATCAAAAAACATTTTTTACGCAATGAGGCTGACGCAACAGATCAGGACGTTAAGCTTAAAATGTTGATAAACTATTAGGCTATTTCTTCACATTATAAGCGCAGCAATGCGCACATGGTAGTAGGCTATAAGTGTGAATGTTCCATTCGCAGGAAAACATCATTATCAAAAGTGACCACAAATGTGATTATGCATGTAATGCTTTAATTATAAAGGTGCATTTTTATGTTGAAAATTATCTTCCCCAAACTTTAAACTCACGCGCTGCGTATGTATGCCAGTTAGGCTCTACACCCGTTGTCAAGCGGATTAATGTGCTTCATTTTAAGAAGTTATTTGGCCACTTTAGTTGTGATACAAACCTTATCAAAACATATGGGCTAGGCTACATGAGGTGTGCGACTATGATTTAGAAAAAGCCATTGTTTCTTGCCTTAAGCTGGGCATCATTCACCAGTGATCATATATAATTCAGAAGTGAAAGGCTAACATTGTCACCCATCAGACTATTCTTGATTTAATCTTGTCTTTACATATACTAAGTAATATATATGTGAAATTTGTTTTGATTTAGAATGGACCATTCTCATGCATCTGTCTCGAAACAGGGGAAGGGGAAAAAATACATGTCATCTCTGCACTTAAATGGCGAATGGAGGACGCTTTTCCTGTGGTTCATTTTCATGCCAGCCAGGTAGGCTATACTCCTGTTTTTAAAGATAAGCAATGTGCTTAATATTAGGAAAGTTGAGATATATATATATATATATAGTAGGCCTAGCCTATAGAAAGCTGATGGGATCCTCCTCTCTTTTTAATAGAGGCCATCTCTGTTTTCTCACACAATTGCATAGCCTGTAGAAATGTTGCACAACATGAGCTCATTGGCTCTCATGAAGTGTTTGATTAGATTTTCGATTACATTTGCATTGATGTCAGACTGATTAGAGGGACAATAGAGTGCTGAGTACCAGGCAGTTAGCAAGTTTGGTAGGCTACTAATGACCATCAGCAGCATCAGAGCTTGGGGAAGCCTAATTACCGTGACTAAACAGTCACATGGAATTTGACTGCCTTCATGACTCGTGACCGCCGGTGTGGTGGTAATACGGTCACCGCAACAGCCCTAATCAAGACATGACAATTCTGAAGGGAGGCTAGAAAGTGTTTAGATGAAAGACACACTGTCAGCAATTTGAGGTAAGTTATGTGAGCAATGCAGAGTTGTGGGTTCCACACTCCGTTTATTGCATTCCCCTCGTGAACTATTCCCCAGCCCGTGAGTGGGCAGACACCCAGCGCTGGAAGTCTCTAAACCTCAGTAGGCCAAAAGGTACTACTAAGATGGACGCCATCAACCCCAGCACTCGGAGGCACGTTCTGAGCGTGACCAAGCGCCACCTGTGGAACAGAGAGAGGCACTGCCGGAATGACGCGATACGGTTGTCCGAGAGTGTTGCCTGATGAGAGAGAATCCAGCATTATGCCTAGGTATTTTATACTCTGTTGGCACCAAACAGTTCTTTATCTGATTTGATTTTGAACCCCAGCTCGGAGAGGTGGGTTAGAAGAGAAGCTGTGTCTCGTACCACTTGCTCCCGGAATGGAAATGTGGGCCAGGGGTGTCACGCATTTTGCCCCGGGGGCCGCATTCGGTCTTCAATGAGGTCCGGAGGGCCGCACTGAAAATAGGTTATATTTCCTTGCTGGCAAAATTGGCAAAATAAATTCTCGATCCATTGTTTTTGGAATATTTCTCCCTGACTGTCTAGCTGTCATTTCGGTGATTTATTATCAAGCTGGACACAGTCAAGAAACTGTATGAATGTAGGTCCATTGTAATTTATACACAATTTCGATTTGGTTTTAGTCAGTTTAAAGAATATTTAGTTATTTTCCCCCACCTAAAAAATATACAGTGCATTCGGAAAGTATTCAGACCACTTCCCTTTTTCCACATTTTGCTACGTTACAGCAAGGGGGGGGGCAAAGTACGGGCCGCCGTGCACTTCAATCCGGCCCGCGAGACATTTTTTCGATGTATTAAATATTATTATATTTGAGGTATGATTTTTGCCCTAAAATTACTAATTCCATGATATACAAACAACCTCCAATAGATGGCGCTGTAGCCTGGCAGCACGCTCTGTATTTGGGCCTACAGTCAGATTCAGAATGCGCTCAGTCATCGTAGCCACTTCATTGCTTGACAACTTTTGACGTGAAAAATGAGTGCTGCGAAAATGAGAAAAGTGGACTCTGAATGTCGTGTGTTTAAAGAGGAATGGACAGCAAAATACTTTTTTACTAATATTGGACAAAAGGCGGTATGTCTGATATGCCAAGAAAGTGTTGCCGTTTTTAAGGAATATAATCTCAATCGAGATTTTTCAAGCAAGCATGCTAACTACGCTAGCAATCTGTCCTCTCAGGAAAAGGCAAGGCCTCACAACTTGCCACAAACTTAAAAGCCCAACAAAATAAGTTTACCAAACGGTGCTCTACTCAAGACTCCGTAACTAAGGCAAGCTACGTAGTGGCATATAAAATCGCAAAGCATAACAAGCCTTTTGCTGAAGGGGAGTTTGTGAAAGAGTGTATGGTGGAGACTTTGTCCTAAGAGTAAAAGCCAATTCGAGAAAATTAGCTTATCACGCAGAACCATCACCAGGCGCGTGGAAGTGATAGGTGAGGAGCTAATCTCCGGGTTGAAGAAAAAAGCAGATGGCTTTGATATTTTTTCTATAGCACTGGATGAGAGTACTGACATCATAGACACCACTCAACTTTTAATTTTTGTCAGAGGAATAAATGAGAACTTTGAAATAACAGAGGAACATCTTGCGATGGACTCAATGATGGGAACAACCAGGGACTCGGACTTATATGACAGGGTGTCTGCCTGCTTGGAAAAAAATTATCTACCGTGGAGCAAACTGACTAACTTCACAACTGATGGATCACCAAATCTAACTGGTAAAACATTGGCCTACTAAAAAGATTACAAGACAAAGTAAAAGAAGAACGCCCTAACTCTGAGGAATATATATTTATTCACTGTTTTATTCATCAGGAAGCCCTGTGTAAAAGTGTGTTAAAGCTGGAAAATGTTGTCAAAGTGGTTGTAGAACTGGTAAACTTTATACGGGCAAGGGGGCTTAACCATCGTCAGTTCATTCAGCTGCTCAATGACACAGAGGCAGAGCACCAGGACTTGTTGTACCATTCAAATGTGCGCTGGCTAAGCCTGGGAAAAGTATTTTGCCGTGTGTGGAAACTGAGAGGGGAGATAGGTATGTTCCTTGATACGGTTGGTAAAGCTGACGACTTCTCAGAGTTATTATTTTCCACCATAATTTGCAAATAAATTCATTAAAAATCCTACAATGTGATTTTCTGGAATATTTTTTCTCATTTTGTCTGTCATAGTTGACGTGTACCTATGATGAAAATTACAGGCCTCTCTCATCTTTTTAAGTGGGAGAACTTGCACAATTGGTGGCTGACTAAATACTTTTTTTCCCCACTGTATGTGTGTGAACAGACGTTCTCAGACATGAATTACAACAAATCCCGTCACAGGTAAAATTTAACAAATGACCACTTGTCAGTTGTTCTGAGAATCTCTACATCAAAGATGACACCAGACTTTGATGCCCTTACCAAGAGAGGTGACCAGACCCATTGTTCACATTAAGACTTGAATAACCGTGACTGGTGTAGGCAAGGATTATGCTTTTTCATGGTGATGGTTATGCAGTGAGAATTATCCAGCAATGCACTTGGATACAGGTAATAGCTAATCAGTCAGATTTGGGCTGAGGTGATTGGATAACTGTAAATATGGCTCACATTGGAGATGAGAATTGTTCCTTTAATATGCTTTCAAAAACAAAACATTCCAAATGAAACGGATGGTCTTACCATATGTTTCACTCAGATTTGAGTTTTTTTTATTTACTCATCTGCTGTTACATTTTGCATGTCTCCAGTCATATATATACATTTTAGTCATTTAGCAGACGCTCTTATCCAGAGCGACTTACAGTTAGTGAGTGCATACATTATTTTTTTCATACTGGCCCCCCATGGGAATCGAACCCACAACCCTGGCATTACAAATGCCATCCCTGCCGGCCAAACCCTCCCCTACCTTGGACGACGCTGGGCCAATTGTGCGCCGCCCCATGTCTATATATATATGCATATTGTGACTGTAAATTTGATTTGTACTTTACAAGGGTAGAAATGTAGAATGTGTGTGTGTATGACTGTGTGATATAAATTATATCAATTTTGTGAAAAATTTGTTCACAAAAAACAAGGGTAGAATTGTTCTGCAAGCATATCTATACCTACAGTACACTAGTAGTTGCATGTCAATGTGAAAATGAAAAGACTTATTCTAAAATTGATTAAATAAATAAAAAATCATCATCAATCTACACACAATAGGCCATAATGACAAAGCGAAAACATGTTTTTAGAAATTAATACATTTATAAAAAATAAAAAACATACCTTGTTTACATAAGTATTCAGACCCTTTGCTATGAGACTCGAAATTGAGCTCAGGTGCATCCTGTTTCCATTGATCATCCTTGATGTTTCTACAACTTGATTGGAGTCCACCTGTGGTAAATTCAATTGATTGGACATGATTTGGAAAAGGCACACACCTGTTTATATAAGGTCCCACAGTTGACCGTGCATGTCAGAGCAAAAACCAAGCCATGAGATCAAAGGAATTGTCTGTAGAGCTCCGAGACGCAATTGTGTCGAGGCATAGGTCTGGGGAAGGGTACCAAAACATTTATGCAGCATTGAAGGTCCCCAAGAAAACAGTGGCCTACATCATTCTTAAATGTAAGAAGTTTGGAACCAATAAAACTCTTCCTAGAGCTGGCCGCCCGGCCAAACTGAGCAATCGGGGGAGAAGGGCCTTGGTCAGGGAGGTGACCAAGAACCCGATGGTCATTCTGACAGAGCTCCAGAGTTCCTCTGTGGAGATGGGAGAACCTTCCAGAAGGACAACCATCTCTGCAGCACTCCACCAATCAGGCCTTTATGGTAGAGTTGCCAGACGGAAGCCACTCCTCAGTAAAAGGCACATGACAGTCCACTTGGAGTTTGCCAAAAGGCACCTAAGGACTCTCAGACCATGAGAAACAAGATTCTCTGGTCTGATGAAACCAAGATTGAACTCTTTGGCCTGATTGCCAAGCGTCACGTCTGGAGGAAACCTGGCACCATCCCTACAGTGAAGCATGGTGGTGGCAGCATCATGCTGTGGGGATTTTCTTTAGCGGCAGGGACTGGGAGACTAGTCAGGATCAAGGGAAAGATGAACGGAGCAAAGTACAGAGAGATCCTTGATGAAAACCGTCTCCAGAGTGCTCAGGACCTCAGATTGGGGTGAAGGTTCACCTTCCAACTGGACAACGACCCTAAGCACACACCCTAGACAACGCAGGAGTGGCTTCAGGACAAGGCTCTGAATATCCTTGAGTGGCCCAGCCAGAGCCCAGACTTCAACCTGATCTAACATTTCTGGAGAGACCTGAAAATAGCTGTGCAGCGACGCTCCCCATCCAACCTGACAGCGCTTGCGAGGATCTGCAGAGAAGAATGGGAGAAACTCCCAAGCTTGTAGCGTCATACCAAATAATACTCAAGGCTGGGGGATTGGAAGTGATGCAGACAATTACATTGATGGAAGTTACAATTTATCTGCAATATTAAAGCTGATATTGCAGATAAATACTAAAAATAAATACTCAAGGCTGTAATCGCTGCCAAAGGTGCAAAGTACTGAGTAAAGGGTCTGAATACTTAGGGACCTTTCTTACGTCCCTAATTCATGGAAAAAGGCCTGCTAGCCAGTAGCGGCTGCTGCGAATTAGCCTTGACAGGCGTGAGCTTGCTTATCAGGTGCCTTGCGGCTAATGTCTAGCTGGAGTGGGCACTGTGTATAAATGCTATAGCCGGGGTGGGCTAGTGTAGGCGTTAGCTAGCTTGCAACCAGCACATGGGCTAAGGTTGTTATAGATAGCAGTGCTTATGCTACCTACATTATGTGCAGGTAGGGAACTCTTTCTGAGTTAGTTAGCAATGCTTATGTGGTTAGCTTTCTTTCCAGCGAGCTAGCCAAGTTAGCTTGTGTCTTGCAGCGTGGGCTAACCAAGTCTCAGTAGCTTTCACTGTGACGCTAGCTACCACAGGAGACCAAGCATGTCAAATCAAATCAAATCAAATCAAATTTTATTGGTCACATGCGCCGAATACAACAGGTGCAGACATTACAGTGAAATGCTTACTTACAGCCCTTAACCAACAGTGCATTTATTTTAAACAAAAAAAGTAAGAATAAAACAACAACAAAAAAAGTGTTGAGAAAAAAAGAGCAGAAGTAAAATAAAGTGACAGTAGGGAGGCTATATATACAGGGGGGTACCGTTGCAGAGTCAATGTGCGGGGGCACCGGCTAGTTGAGGTAGTTGAGGTAATATGTACATGTGGGTAGAGTTAAAGTGACTATGCATAAATACTTAACAGAGTAGCAGCAGCGTAAAAAGGATGGGGTGGGGGGGCAGTGCAAATAGTCCGGGTAGCCATGATTAGCTGTTCAGGAGTCTTATGGCTTGGGGGTAGAAGCTGTTGAGAAGTCTTTTGGACCTAGACTTGGCACTCCGGTACCGCTTGCTGTGCGGTAGCAGAGAGAACAGTCTATGACTAGGGTGGCTGGAGTCTTTGACAATTTTGAGGGCCCAAATCCCTCGTCCATTTATTTCTCAAAAGATTGAACGTTGGCTAACAGGATTGATGGAAGAGGCAGTTTACTCGCTCGCTGTCGGATCCTTACAAGGCATCCGGATCTGCATCCGCGATATCTCCGTCTCTTCCTCACGCGAATGACGGGGATTTGGGCCTTGTCGGGTGTCTGTATGATATCCTTCGCGGCCGCCTCGTTGAAGAAAAAATATTCGTCCAATGCGAGGTGAGTAATCGCTGTCCTGATATCCAGAAGCTCTTTTTGGTTATAAGAGACGATGGCAGAAACATTATGTACAAAATAAATTACAAATAACGCGGAAAAACACACATAATAGTACAATTGGTTAGAGGGTTGGTTAGAGGGCTGTAAAACGGCAGCCATCTTCTCCGGCGCTGTTCGTTGCTGCGTGGTTGCTTTCCAGCAAGCTAGCCAAGTTGGCTTGTGCCTTGCGGCGTGGGCTAACCTAGTTTCAGTAGCTAGCTAACACGAGACAAAGCAAAAAAAAGAAAACATTTTCGGTAAGTTACTCAACACAAAAGATGAAAGCTGAAATTCCTGCGCTCGGCAAAATAACCTCGCGGCACCTGCGAAACAGGAAAACAGGGACCAAGTCATGCTGAGGAGAGCTTAGAGAAGTACTCTTGTGAGAATTACCAGAGGGCAGGTGAGTGGCTCCTTATAATAATGGGATGGGCTCACCTCATTCACAATTCGACTGACTGACGTTTGTAATTGGTTCTTCGAGCTTCTGAGATTCAGGTGAATCGCACATGATATCAAAAATAATAATTGAAAGAGAACCAGAGAGGACTCTCCATCACTCTTTCTTTCTTTCTTTCTTTCTTTCTTTCTTTCTTTCTTTCTTTCTTTCTTTCTTTCTTTCTTTCTTTCTTTCTTTCTTTCTTTCTTTCGGCACTTGTATGTTAGGCCTATGTATAGTCTTGTGAAGAGCATAGTAAGGTCACCCAATACTGCTTTGGAATACTAGAATGTGGCTCATTCTCATTCACAAATCAAAATATATTTCATATTTGAGACTCTTCAAATAGCCACCCTTTGCCTTGGTGACAGCTTTGCACATGCTTGGCATTTTCTCAACCAGTTTCACCTGGAATGCTTTTCTAACAGTCTTAAAGGAGATCCCACATATGCTGAGCACTCGTTGGCTGCTTTTTCTTCACTCTGCGGTCCGACTCATCCCAAACCATCTCAATTGGGTTGAGGTTGAGGGATTGTGGAGGCCAGGTCATCTGATGCAGCGCTCCATCACTCCTCCTTGGTAAAATAGCCCTTACACAGCCTGGAGGTGTGTTGGGTCATTGTCCTGTTGAAAAACAAATGATAGTCCCACTAAGCTCAAACCAGATGGGATGGCGTATCGCTGCAGAATGCTGTGGTGGCCATGCTGCTTAAGTGTGCCTTGAATTCTAAATAAATCACAGACCGTGTCACCAGCAAAGCACCCCTACACCATAACACCACCTCCTCCATGCTTTACGGTGGGTAATACACATGCAGAGAGACTCCAGACCAAAGGACACATTTCCACCGGTCTAATGTCCATAGCTCGTGTTTCTTGACCCAAGCAAGTCTCTTCTACTTATTGGTGTCCTTTAGTAGCAATTCGACCATGAAGGCCTGATTCACTGTTTGAGCATCAACTATCATTAAATAACTTAAAGGTTATTGTTGTTTATTTGGGTAACTTTTTCTAACAGTCTCTGGAGTCACACCACATGTTTTGTCTCTAAACCCAGCATGATGTCCTCTTCTGTGGGCCTCAGTGGACTGGGGGTTTTATTCAAAGCATACAATAAAGGTTTTCATTTCAGTGTTGCCTGTGTTTTTCCTCCTTATGGTTTGGTGTGTGTGAGAGAGAGATTACCAGGTGTGTATTCATTACGGAAACCGTTTACCGTTTAAGAACCAAATGAAACGGGAAGGGACCTACCTGGATTTGTCCAATAGAAACACGTTTGCGATATCCGTTTGGAGTGAACTGTTTCGTTCTATATCGTGGAGCTCCGCCCCATAGGGGAGCTCTGCTCCTAATGGTTTACCCTCTGCCCTAAGGCAGCAGCAGCCTGAGACAAAATTATGCACACACCTACAGCCAATAGGAGTACAGGTGGTCCCTATAAGAGGGGGTGCCTCCCCTCAATCAGCCTCCCTTTTTCTTCAGCGACTGGATGACTAGACTGAAGAGCCAAGAAGAGACGAAGCACGAAAACGCCGTTGATATTCCAGTCATCAACGTCGTCTAAATGAGCACACCGGGAGATTTTCCACCCCCAAAAGCTATTTTCAGAACTCAGTGCAGATGCACTTCCATGGCGGCCGGTGACCACCACGACTTATGTTTCGTGTGTTTGGGATCCCAGCATGCCAAGGAAGGCGTCTGCAGTCCCCCGAATTGCGCCTCCTGCGCCCTCCTTTCTTTAAAGGAGAGGAAGCAGCGTTGGGCGTTTTTCAGGGAGGACATCCCCCTTGAGGATGTGTTGTCGATACTAGCCTCTGCTTCAGAGGCGTCGTCCGACGGCGCAGACTCGGGGGAAGATGGTGATTTTGAAGAAAGGTTTGGCATTCCAATGTAACAGTCGGACCCCGTCCCTCATACTTTCAAGCCCCCCTTTCCTTTGGAGAGCGAGAGGGCTTGTAGTCCCTATAGCGAAGGGGATACGAGCTCTGAGAGATCAGAAGCTCTCTCTTTTGCTGCAGCCTCTCTGAGAGCGGATTTTCCGGGTCTCATTGAGAGAGCTGCTCAACGGCTGGCAATAGAGCTTCCCCCTCTTCCCTCCGCACCGGAGGTTGATATGATGGAGGGCGGTCCTTATTCCAGGCCAAGGAAGGCGGCAGAGCCAGTGGCTCCTGCCATGCCTTCTTTGGCTAGGTACGTTGGAGGCTCGTGGGAGGCACCTTTAGCGGCGCGTTCGCCTGTAGAAGCGTATCTCCCATTCACGAGAGTGGAAGGAAGGCTTCAGGGTCAGGGAATCCCCAGGTTAGAGAGCGCCATGGCGGCGTATCTCGTACCGGGTTCGAGCCTTTGGCCCTCTTCCAAGAAGGCCACGTTGCCATCCCAGAAGGACCGACTCACAGCGTCGCTGTTAGAGAAGTCTTTTGGGTTGGGAGCCCAAGCTGTAGCAGCAGCTAACAACATTGCCCTCTTGGCGGCCTCTCTGTCCCGTTTAACCACGGGTAAGACAGAGATGGCACCGGAGGAGGTGGAGGAGGCGTCCAGAATTTCTGGCACCATACTCCACCTTACACAGGCGTCCGCAGTCTGCGCGGGGAGATCCATGGCCACTTCGGTGGTCGGGGAACGACACCTCTGGTTGTCTTTGACTTCCATGAAAGAGGCAGACAGGAAGTCTCTCTTGAACGCCCACCCTTCTGACGACGGCCTATTTGGGGTCGCAGTCAAAAGAGGCGACTGTTTGAACAATTGGGACAGAGGGGGGAGAAAGGGCCAGGCGGAGGAGGAAAACGAATGAATCGGGGGAAATAGAAAATGAACAGGGGGATCAACCCCCTTATCTCACTACCCCCCACCCCCCCTTCCCTCTCTGGCCCTTCAATGGCCAACACGCCCCGTCAGTACCCCATCCCTCACACACTCCCCTAAATATCCCAATCTCACAACACTTACCAGACAAAAAAACCCATCGCTTTACCTGACCTTCCTTTCCCATTCTTTACACTTCCACCTCTGTCTCATCTATTCACCTTTTCCCACCACCAACCTTTCACCCCCGCTACCTTAGGTACAGCTCATCACTCATTTTCGCTTTCCTACTTTATGCACCAACATCTTATCCCCCCACAACCCCATCATTTTTCATACCGTGTCCACTTTCTAACAATTCCCCTCCTACTCACCACCTCACTATACTACATACTTTGTTACATAGATAATCTCACATCTGATGCCAAGACCGCCCAGGCCGCTCAGAGATTTCATGTATGCTGAGATACATGTTGCTGTTATGGTTGTTTAATGACCCTCCCATACTAGATGGTCCGCGTATACAGCGTTCGCGCTCTCGTCCTTTCTATTTAATTTCAAGGAAGACTCGGCACCCTCCTCCCCAAAGGCCCATATACCTACGCCCCCTAAGTAGACAGGGATCTACGACAGGCGGCGTAATCGGCATAATCCGGCGGGGCCACGAGCAGCAAGGGGGCGGGCTCGGCGACCATCCCAGCAGCTACGGTAGCCCCACTACAGCCGGCGAGGGAGGTGACGAGGACGCGACCGGGCCCTCCAAGGGAGGCAAGAGGAGGCGTAACGTGAACGGGACGCGGGGGAGGAGGATGGAGGACGATCGATGGTGTCGAACGCGCCCCACTGTTCCCCCCCACCCTTCGGTTGGTTGAAGGGACGGGTGATGATGTAAATTGCTTTGGTGATGTGTGTAATAACAGAGTTGGCTCCACCTGACTTGGTCCAAAAAGAGCTCTTTTCCAAATACGTCCGAGATCGTTCCAAATCCACCCCTTTCCTCACACCCCCCGGGGTTACTTAAAAAACCCCCCACCAAAGTTTTTTTTTTTTAAGAAACCTTTTCCTTTTAAGAAAAACCCCCCCCCCCCTTTTTCCCCCGAAAGGCCCCGGGGTAAAAACCCCCCCCGTTTTTAAATGAAAAAAACTTTTTGGGGAAACCCCCAAAAAACCCCAAACTTTTCCCCAAACAAAAAAACCCCCCCAAAAAAAACCCCCCCAAAAAAGCCGGGCCCCGGGGGGAAGGAAACCCGGGACGGACAAGGGGGGGGGGGAAAAAAAAAAAACACTAAAAAACTAAGGGGGGGAATACAACCCCGGGGTCCCAAAAAGAAAAAAAAGAAAAATAAAAAAAATGTTTAAAACATTTTTAAAAAAAAGAGTTTTGGGTCCCCCTACTTGTCAAAAAAAAAAGCTCTTTTCCAAATACGTCCGAGAGGGTTCAAATCCACCCTCTCTTCCTTAACTCTAAGAAGCCGTTCCCCCCCCCACCGGGGTGCGTTGTGAACAGGACTAAGAGTAGGTATAGAAGCCTCAATAGGTCCACATCACACTTCACGTATAAAAAGGCTTTTCAAAGAAAGGGAGCTCCCGGTCAGTTTTTGGGCATGAGGACGAAACCCTATTTGGGGGGCCACTAGTACAACTTTAAAGGGCTCCACTAGTACGAGGGGCCCGACCCATGCTGCGTTCACGGGGGCCCCATTTTCCGCGGTCCCAAGGGGCCCCGAGGGTATCGGCGCCCCCCCGGCATTGTAACAAAAGAGATTTTTTGGGGACGGCGCATTATGCAGACCAAGGTTCGGTTAACGATTCGACCCGCTACGTTTTACGGAGGGCCGGATTACAGCTTTGGGTATAACCAAAGATCAGCTCCCTGACAAAAGAGCCATATCACCAATGAGGTGAATCAACCCACCCAAAAGGGGGCAGAGTGAAACACACAGAAGGTGAAAGTTAAAGAAGGTATCAAGGCCCGCCCTTTGGTTTACCCCATAGAGACCTCATACTACAGATTTTAGGAAAATACGTGTGAAGGCTCTGTAGCGAATTTCAGTACCAAAAGGGGCCAAAAACGCTTTTTGGGGGATGGTTGCCCCGCCGCAGGCTTGGCCTCGGTCAGGCAATTCAACCCCCGGCAAGGGGGAAGGAAAAGCGGGTTAAGGGAAAG